>CM060369.1:17161960-17189404 GCA_030545235.1 Helianthus tuberosus | reverse complement strand
AAAAGACAATAGAGTTAGTGTATCATTGTTTAGAGTTCCAAGTTGTTTTAATTGTGAAACAATGTGATAGTACACTATTAGTGACCATATTTTTCATATTATATCCTAGAGATCGAAATATAATAAAAACAAGTTGTTTTGGCATGACCAACCATTATATTATATTTGTAAAGCAAATGTAATATATATTATTTGTGTCCCTGTCTGAACCGTATCTTATATATCAAATATAAATACTATGTAATATATATTAATTGTTACGCATTTTTACTATATGTGATTGGTCACTACTTTTAAATAAATATTATTTTAGTAATTTACTATACTATGTAAAATAACTTATATTTATAATGTAATATAGATTACAAAATACCGCAATGAAGTTATTATATTTACAAAATATTTTAGTATTATGATTTTGTAAAAGAAATCACTATTAGTTATAATGTTTAAATGTAAGTTGTAAATAAAGGTGTACAAAAGTATTTGTAAAATATTTTATAAATATACAACACTTAATGGGTCGATTCTATGTGATTACTTATTTTCATTTTGAAACCATATAATGTTATGAATATATTTACAATTTGTTGTAAATAAGTGAAAACGGAGACTATTCTTATATATTACAATGTTCCCCTAACCCAACTTAGTGGATGACTACCATATTATTCTTATATGGTTATTTTCTTGCCAGAGCGTTACGGTACATAGTTACCACAAAACATGTGATAGACAATTATTTATATAATTTTATTCGTCCCTCTAATTAATGTTTTATGAAAATATTTCTTCTCTTTTCAGTACAAAGTGTATATATAAAAATATAATTAAAATTTACTAAATAAGTATGATGACTTAATTTATATATTTTAACTAGTCATTATCATGGGTGGATATTGGTTAGTGCTGCCTTGTTTAAGCATAGGTGATCAGTCCATGCCTAACTAAGGCTAGGCTATTCAATACCTGCCCCTGACAATAACCCTAGTACCTAAAAATAATATTAACACTTCTGTTATTAATTTATTATTAATAATAAAACTAATATTAATTATCAATAATAAATAACTGAACGTAAACTTAAATGAAAGTATACTTCAACATAAATTATATATATATATATATATATAAATATAAATTCTTTACCTCAATGGTTTAATAAGAATATAGTAATACTATTTTGTAATCCCTTATGTAAGTTTCCATATATAATTAATTTTATATAATGTTTTTCGATTGAAGATGTTAAAGCAATAATTATCACGAAAGGCTAGATTGATGTTGTAAGAATCATTAAGAGATACACTGAAATATGACAAGAATTTGTGTATCATTATCTTAACACACGATTTGTGTTAAGATGACTTTTATAAATATATAAATAATTAAATCTGTATATGATATATATAAACGAGATTAGTGTAAACTTTAAATTTTGTGAAAAACGTTAATACAAGGTGATTGTGATCAAAGAAATGATTCAATGAAGTCGAAAACAAGCCTATTATGGTTCAAAACAAATGAAGTGCTTGTTGGGACTATTTTGAATATGATAGCTTCCATCCATCATATGGGATCTTGAAATGAATATGTAATGTGAGTAAGTCAAATAATTTGAACTTGATTAAAACAAGTTTTAATAAGAAAGTTCGGACATGGTCAAAATAGAAAATAGGTATGTCAAAGAAAAATTAAAATTTTCAAGAAATTCATTGACTCGATATCAAGGAGTTATTGTTTTGCAATAATGCGGTTTATAGTGCAAAGAAAAATGGAATGATATTTGAGTTTGGATAAAATAATAAATTGGAATGAAGCCCTCCAGTGGTCTTCATAAATCAAACGAACCACATGCTCAACGAACAAGAAATGAAATAGATCAATATTTGCTATTATGAAAGAAATCCTCATGATATGATGACATTTAGGGGAAGTAAAAACACGAAACTTAATTTATTATATGCAAAAGTCAGAATTTCAACGAAAGAAATATAAGAACATTTATCTGGAATTTCATGTGATAACTGTTGTTAAGTGAAATTACCATGGAATGTTGAATAAAATGAAATAGGGAATTTGCAAAGGTATGTGACTCCTTTTGCAGGAATAATAATTATGACTCTGATTAAACTGTGCACCGATGGTTGTAAAATTTTGTTCCAACGTACCTCAGCGATATTCATGTCGTTTATAGGATCACTTGGCAAAGTGCTTCTTTTTTTTTATTAACAGTTCTTCTACTTACGGAATTAGCATTGAGGTTATCGTGCTCAATTTATATTTTCCAAAGGTCTTGCCTCGAAAGTTGTGTGTGATATACTTCGTCTTCTGTGGACTTATAATTAAAATTTCATGTGTTTTCTTGTACATTATCACAACTTTACATGCTGCTTACTTGCGTTAATAGTTTATGATAATGCTTTAGAAATTCTTTTGATGGCGTTTTAACTTAAAGGGTTTCCATTGTTTATTTTATCACACGAGCTACGAGACAGATGATCAAACGAAATAATGTTTGATATCGGAAAAGAGATTCCTAATAAAGAAATCTAGACACATATGCTTGTGCTTTATTCCTATTTGGCTTTTGGAATTTCTTATAGATATATATATCTATCACATATTTTACAATGCTGAACTAAACATACCATCTATAAGATCATGTATTTAACAGATTCATATTTCAAAAAACCAGTCAGATATCTGGTCATAATACTATTTAGGGAAATCTTGTCACTCGTTTGACATATTATATACCCCGTCTTATCTGATTCGCGCCGGAGTGGTAACCTCAGTATATCTGGACAAACTGGAGAGTCTACTACACCATACCCAGTCTTGCCAGAGAAAATTTTCTATTTCCCATAAATAGTATCTCTTCCAGATTTTAAAAGTGCCTCTTTTATTAGGGCTTTTATCCAGAATCAAGGAAACTTGTATTTCCCGTAATATATCTTATTCTAGCCCAAGTAATATCAATAAGCAATAATTACTATTAAATCTTGCTTATTTATCATATCTTGAAATATTCTAATTACCATTCTTATGGTATATCAAAATCCATCATACGTTTATTTACACAGTACTTAGCTTATCTCGAAGCTGATACTAAGGCATCTTTTCTTAAGTTCAAGTCTAAATGCTATCATGTGTGCTACCAGTTAATAGCAATCTCCTAACTCTTTTATATAAACTTAGGTATTATTATCACAACACCTATTGGCTTAAAGTAGTGGCTCTGATACCACCTTCTGTCACGTCCCCCGACCCACCCTGGACGGAATCGGGAGTCGCGAACAGCCCAGTAGTACCGGTGATTATTTTGAAAAATATTACAGCGGAAATTTCATCAGGACCGTGAGTTAGGAAAAATATCAGAGTTTAGAAAACACCGGATTTTATTTATTAAATAGATGAGATAAACCCATGTTTTACAATGGTAGCTTTAATAAAGATAAATTTTATTACATAAAACAATATTTCTTAATTTGATTTAATTAATAAATAAGCCACTTCTTGATGCCTTTCAGTGCCGTATCCATCTCTTAATCCAATCTACTGTAATTACCTGAAACGCGTTTTAAAAAGGTTTTGTCAGCGGGAAATACTGAGTGAATCATTCATTTTACTAAAACGACCTGTTTGTTATAATTTACAGTATTAATAGCGATTACAATGTCTCTATCTTTTGAATTAACTGACCCAGTTGTCACTTGACCGGACTTGTGACTGTGGACATATCACTTGATGGGTCCTTTCACCCACAAGTGATAAATAATTAGTACTATGTGCACATCCCCCCACATACTGGCAGTAATTTCAGATTACATAGACTTAATCCTTGTAATTATAATCTTTGAAAATAAACATGCTTTTGGAAAGAAATTTGATAAAAAGAGAATGACTCACATTATAAGCATGCAGATTCATACGGCCAAAGTTTAGTCTACAGATAAGCCTTGATATATTGCAGATTTATATAGGCAGAGCTTAGCCTATTGATTTAGCCTTGTAACCTAGTGCACACGAACTAGGTAGATAACTTAATACAGCAATTACGACAACTCACGAGATTAAAACTCTCACAACGAATGACAAAGTGCAATCACTTAAACATCCATCGGATTCACAACGAATGACAAAGTATTCCCCGAATTCGGGTGGTACTCAAACATCCTGTCGGAATCACGACTAATGACAAAGGATAGCGCTTAAACATCCGGTCGGATAGTTTCAATCAATCGGACATTGAATCGTAGCAGCGATCGAGTTAATACCCGGCATCGGAGCAGCACCCTGCTATACTAATTAGTGATTTGGAGACTGTTTCGGCTATAACTCGGAGTATAATTGGAATTTGATTGTCGAACGAATGCACAATTGCAAGTCCCACTGCTGCCTGTTATATACTCCAAACTGGCACCCCCCGCGAGTCGCGGAAGGCACCGGGGTCACCTCCGCGTATCGCGGCGAGGGTCGGCCCAGCCTAGGCCTGCCACGTCTCTTGTATAGCCTTGGTGAGTCGACGAAATATTAATTTTCGATTTCTACAGCTAGATATGAAGATAATCGTCAAGTGGGGAATACCCCCCCCCCCTGAGTTTTTGGGGCCCTGATCCTAATTTTGATTGTTCTGAAAACTTTAGGATTTGTGTAGGATTACTTAGGGGTCTTAACTAGGGTTTCCATGTGAAAAATATAATAATAAATAATAATTTTGGTGAGAGTTGTTATGGTTTGGGTCAACAAGGAAATAAAATGGTGAAAAGAAAATGGACCCACTTTGTGACTTTTAGGGTTCAACTAGAAAACCTCCTGGTAGAATTTTGGGTATAACTTCTGAGCTATATATAAAAATATATATAAATATATAATTATAAATGTGTTAAGTATAGTACCCCTAATTCAACCTTGTCCCGATGTCCGAGACAGAACCCCAACAACTTAGTCGGGCAGAGCCCTGACATATGTTATGAGGCTCAGATCAATCAGAAAAGGGTAGCGGTGATCGGGAGTTAAAACACTTAAAATAGGACAGGGCTTTATTATTATTTAAGGGAAAGAAAAAGTGTATAGCACAGAACTGAGGGGAAGGACATTTAGAGGTGGAATGCCTCTTTCTATTTATACTACTTTCGGAGTGCATACGTTAAGGTCCCTTTTGAATTACAAATAGACAAGTATCTGTCTATTCATTTGATAGACATACACGTTCATATGCTATTAATGAATCAATTGAAGTTGATAATATACACGTACATCATTCTTATTTGATTGTTAGTTATAGATTATTTTATATATTTATTATTTATATATTATAATTAATTCAACTGCTTCACTTATTTGGTATGTATAACTTTTAGAATATAACGTTTTATAAAATAATAAATATGTCTTTAGAACAAGAATATTTTTGTCTACATTTGGGTCTAAGTTTTATTAAAAATAGAGTAGGTTCAAATACAATGTATTTATAATTTAACTATTATACGGTCACTAGGCCCGTCTAAATACTTCATATTTCTAACAGTCGACTTACCCGTAATCTACCCGTTTACTAATATTAGTTTTTATAAACTTTTATTTTAATAGAAAGGTCACCTATATTTAGGCCAATAATATTTCAATCAACTTTATAGAATAGTGTTTAAAACTATTTGGGTTGAATATTTGTTTTTAAATATAAACTAGTTACTAGTTACTAGTGGTAAATAAATTTAACCAAACTTATAAAAATAGGGATGTTACATTCTCCCCACCTTGTTTTAAATCTCGTCCTCGAGATTTGGATTACGATATTTCTTTTAAACTTATGTCATATTTTAGTCAATAAAAACAATATTAAGTTAGATGACACAGATTTAAAATATCAAATTTTGTGAATACGAGTTGTACAATAAGTAGGATTCAATGGTTCAACTGAATTAGTTCAAGAAATTGATGACAAACGAATGAGATGAAATGATATAATTTCTAAGGTGACTAGGTTCAAGCCAAAAGATATATGATTAATAGATATTTAAAATGAATGTGAAGGATTTTTAGAATCAATAAAAATTCTTTGTCAAAAGAAAGCTTACTTTGATTGGCAACTGAGGAAGACTTAGAATCGACAGGTTCAAAATAAAAGTACGAAAAATGATTTGTCAAATATTTAATTATGATATAAGAAAATCAAAGTGTTGAGATGAGTGAATTGCAAAGATACACCAAAAGACAATAGAGTTAGTGTATCATTGTTTAGAGTTCCAAGTTGTTTTAATTGTGAAACAATGTGATAGTACACTATTAGTGACCATATTTTTCATATTATATCCTAGAGATCGAAATATAATAAAAACAAGTTGTTTTGGCATGACCAACCATTATATTATATTTGTAAAGCAAATGTAATATATATTATTTGTGTCCCTGTCTGAACCGTATCTTATATATCAAATATAAATACTATGTAATATATATTAATTGTTACGCATTTTTACTATATGTGATTGGTCACTACTTTTAAATAAATATTATTTTAGTAATTTACTATACTATGTAAAATAACTTATATTTATAATGTAATATAGATTACAAAATACCGCAATGAAGTTATTATATTTACAAAATATTTTAGTATTATGATTTTGTAAAAGAAATCACTATTAGTTATAATGTTTAAATGTAAGTTGTAAATAAAGGTGTACAAAAGTATTTGTAAAATATTTTATAAATATACAACACTTAATGGGTCGATTCTATGTGATTACTTATTTTCATTTTGAAACCATATAATGTTATGAATATATTTACAATTTGTTGTAAATAAGTGAAAACGGAGACTATTCTTATATATTACAATGTTCCCCTAACCCAACTTAGTGGATGACTACCATATTATTCTTATATGGTTATTTTCTTGCCAGAGCGTTACGGTACATAGTTACCACAAAACATGTGATAAACAATTATTTATATAATTTTATTCGTCCCTCTAATTAATGTTTTATGAAAATATTTCTTCTCTTTTCAGTACAAAGTGTATATATAAAAATATAATTAAAATTTACTAAATAAGTATGATGACTTAATTTATATATTTTAACTAGTCATTATCATGGGTGGATATTGGTTAGTGCTGCCTTGTTTAAGCATAGGTGATCAGTCCATGCCTAACTAAGGCTAGGCTATTCAATACCTGCCCCTGACAATAACCCTAGTACCTAAAAATAATATTAACACTTCTGTTATTAATTTATTATTAATAATAAAACTAATATTAATTATCAATAATAAATAACTGAACGTAAACTTAAATGAAAGTATACTTCAACATAAATTATATATATATATATATATAAATATAAATTCTTTACCTCAATGGTTTAATAAGAATATAGTAATACTGTTTTGTAATCCCTTATGTAAGTTTCCATATATAATTAATTTTATATAATGTTTTTCGATTGAAGATGTTAAAGCAATAATTATCACGAAAGGCTAGATTGATGTTGTAAGAATCATTAAGAGATACACTGAAATATGACAAGAATTTGTGTATCATTATCTTAACACACGATTTGTGTTAAGATGACTTTTATAAATATATAAATAATTAAATCCGTATATGATATATATAAACGAGATTAGTGTAAACTTTAAATTTTGTGAAAACGTTAATACAAGGTGATCGTGATCAAAGAAATGATTCAATGAAGTCGAAAACAAGCCTATTATGGTTCAAAACAAATGAAGTGCTTGTTGGGACTATTTTGAATATGATAGCTTCCATCCATCATATGGGATCTTGAAATGAATATGTAATGTGAGTAAGTCAAATAATTTGAACTTGATTAAAACAAGTTTTAATAAGAAAGTTCGGACATGGTCAAAATAGAAAATAGGTATGTCAAAGAAAAATTAAAATTTTCAAGAAATTCATTGACTCGATATCAAGGAGTTATTGTTTTGCAATAATGCGGTTTATAGTGCAAAGAAAAATGGAATGATATTTGAGTTTGGATAAAATAATAAATTGGAATGAAGCCCTCCAGTGGTCTTCATAAATCAAACGAACCACATGCTCAACGAACAAGAAATGAAATAGATCAATATTTGCTATTATGAAAGAAATCCTCATGATATGATGACATTTAGGGGAAGTAAAAACACGAAACTTAATTTATTATATGCAAAAGTCAGAATTTCAACGAAAGAAATATAAGAACATTTATCTGGAATTTCATGTGATAACTGTTGTTAAGTGACATTACCATGGAATGTTGAATAAAATGAAATAGGGAATTTGCAAAGGTATGTGACTCCTTTTGCAGGAATAATAATTATGACTCTGATTAAACTGTGCACCGATGGTTGTAAAATTTTGTTCCAACGTACCTCAGCGATATTCATGTCGTTTATAGGATCACTTGGCAAAGTGCTTCTTTTTTTTATTAACAGTTCTTCTACTTACAGAATTAGCATTGAGGTTATCGTGCTCAATTTATATTTTCCAAAGGTCTTGCCTCGAAAGTTGTGTGTGATATACTTCGTCTTCTGTGGACTTATAATTAAAATTTCATGTGTTTTCTTGTACATTATCACAACTTTACATGCTGCTTACTTGCGTTAATAGTTTATGATAATGCTTTAGAAATTCTTTTGATGGCGTTTTAACTTAAAGGGTTTCCATTGTTTATTTTATCACACGAGCTACGAGACAGATGATCAAACGAAATAATGTTTGATATCGGAAAAGAGATTCCTAATAAAGAAATCTAGACACATATGCTTGTGCTTTATTCCTATTTGGCTTTTGGAATTTCTTATAGATATATATATCTATCACATATTTTACATGCTGAACTAAACATACCATCTATAAGATCATGTATTTAACAGATTCATATTTCAAAAAACCAGTCAGATATCTGGTCATAATACTATTTAGGGAAATCTTGTCACTCGTTTGACATATTATATACCCCGTCTTATCTGATTCGCGCCGGAGTGGTAACCTCAGTATATCTGGACAAACTGGAGAGTCTACTACACCATACCCAGTCTTGCCAGAGAAAATTTTCTATTTCCCATAAATAGTATCTCTTCCAGATTTTAAAAGTGCCTCTTTTATTAGGGCTTTTATCCAGAATCAAGGAAACTTGTATTTCCCGTAATATATCTTATTCTAGCCCAAGTAATATCAATAAGCAATAATTACTATTAAATCTTGCTTATTTATCATATCTTGAAATATTCTAATTACCATTCTTATGGTATATCAAAATCCATCATACTTTATTTACACAGTACTTAGCTTATCTCGAAGCTGATACTAAGGCATCTTTTCTTAAGTTCAAGTCTAAATGCTATCATGTGTGCTACCAGTTAATAGCAATCTCCTAACTCTTTTATATAAACTTAGGTATTATTATCACAACACCTATTGGCTTAAAGTAGTGGCTCTGATACCACCTTCTGTCACGTCCCCCGACCCACCCTGGACGGAATCGGGAGTCGCGAACAGCCCAGTAGTACCGGTGATTATTTTGAAAAATATTACAGCGGAAATTTCATCAGGACCGTGAGTTAGGAAAAATATCAGAGTTTAGAAAACACCGGATTTTATTTATTAAATAGATGAGATAAACCCATGTTTTACAATGGTAGCTTTAATAAAGATAAATTTTATTACATAAAACAATATTTCTTAATTTGATTTAATTAATAAATAAGCCACTTCTTGATGCCTTTCAGTGCCGTATCCATCTCTTAATCCAATCTACTGTAATTACCTGAAACGCGTTTTAAAAAGGTTTTGTCAGCGGGAAATACTGAGTGAATCATTCATTTTACTAAAACGACCTGTTTGTTATAATTTACAGTATTAATAGCGATTACAATGTCTCTATCTTTTGAATTAACTGACCCAGTTGTCACTTGACCGGACTTGTGACTGTGGACATATCACTTGATGGGTCCTTTCACCCACAAGTGATAAATAATTAGTACTATGTGCACATCCCCCCACATACTGGCAGTAATTTCAGATTACATAGACTTAATCCTTGTAATTATAATCTTTGAAAATAAACATGCTTTTGGAAAGAAATTTGATAAAAAGAGAATGACTCACATTATAAGCATGCAGATTCATACGGCCAAAGTTTAGTCTACAGATAAGCCTTGATATATTGCAGATTTATACAGGCAGAGCTTAGCCTATTGATTTAGCCTTGTAACCTAGTGCACACGAACTAGGTAGATAACTTAATACAGCAATTACGACAACTCACGAGATTAAAACTCTCACAACGAATGACAAAGTGCAATCACTTAAACATCCATCGGATTCACAACGAATGACAAAGTATTCCCCGAATTCGGGTGGTACTCAAACATCCTGTCGGAATCACGACTAATGACAAAGGATAGCGCTTAAACATCCGGTCGGATAGTTTCAATCAATCGGACATTGAATCGTAGCAGCGATCGAGTTAATACCCGGCATCGGAGCAGCACCCTGCTATACTAATTAGTGATTTGGAGACTGTTTCGGCTATAACTCGGAGTATAATTGGAATTTGATTGTCGAACGAATGCACAATTGCAAGTCCCACTGCTGCCTGTTATATACTCCAAACTGGCACCCCCCGCGAGTCGCGGAAGGCACCGGGGTCACCTCCGCGTATCGCGGCGAGGGTCGGCCCAGCCTAGGCCTGCCACGTCTCTTGTATAGCCTTGGTGAGTCGACGAAATATTAATTTTCGATTTCTACAGCTAGATATGAAGATAATCGTCAAGTGGGGAATACCCCCCCCCCCCCCCCTGAGTTTTTGGGGCCCTGATCCTAATTTTGATTGTTCTGAAAACTTTAGGATTTGTGTAGGATTACTTAGGGGTCTTAACTAGGGTTTCCATGTGAAAAATATAATAATAAATAATAATTTTGGTGAGAGTTGTTATGGTTTGGGTCAACAAGGAAATAAAATGGTGAAAAGAAAATGGACCCACTTTGTGACTTTTAGGGTTCAACTAGAAAACCTCCTGGTAGAATTTTGGGTATAACTTCTGAGCTATATATAAAAATATATATAAATATATAATTATAAATGTGTTAAGTATAGTACCCCTAATTCAACCTTGTCCCGATGTCCGAGACAGAACCCCAACAACTTAGTCGGGCAGAGCCCTGACATATGTTATGAGGCTCAGATCAATCAGAAAAGGGTAGCGGTGATCGGGAGTTAAAACACTTAAAATAGGACAGGGCTTTATTATTATTTAAGGGAAAGAAAAAGTGTATAGCACAGAACTGAGGGGAAGGACATTTAGAGGTGGAATGCCTCTTTCTATTTATACTACTTTCGGAGTGCATACGTTAAGGTCCCTTTTGAATTACAAATAGACAAGTATCTGTCTATTCATTTGATAGACATACACGTTCATATGCTATTAATGAATCAATTGAAGTTGATAATATACACGTACATCATTCTTATTTGATTGTTAGTTATAGATTATTTTATATATTTATTATTTATATATTATAATTAATTCAACTGCTTCACTTATTTGGTATGTATAACTTTTAGAATATAACGTTTTATAAAATAATAAATATGTCTTTAGAACAAGAATATTTTTGTCTACATTTGGGTCTAAGTTTTATTAAAAATAGAGTAGGTTCAAATACAATGTATTTATAATTTAACTATTATACGGTCACTAGGCCCGTCTAAATACTTCATATTTCTAACAGTCGACTTACCCGTAATCTACCCGTTTACTAATATTAGTTTTTATAAACTTTTATTTTAATAGAAAGGTCACCTATATTTAGGCCAATAATATTTCAATCAACTTTATAGAATAGTGTTTAAAACTATTTGGGTTGAATATTTGTTTTTAAATATAAACTAGTTACTAGTTACTAGTGGTAAATAAATTTAACCAAACTTATAAAAATAGGGATGTTACATTCTCCCCACCTTGTTTTAAATCTCGTCCTCGAGATTTGGATTACGATATTTCTTTTAAACTTATGTCATATTTTAGTCAATAAAAACAATATTAAGTTAGATGACACAGATTTAAAATATCAAATTTTGTGAATACGAGTTGTACAATAAGTAGGATTCAATGGTTCAACTGAATTAGTTCAAGAAATTGATGACAAACGAATGAGATGAAATGATATAATTTCTAAGGTGACTAGGTTCAAGCCAAAAGATATATGATCAATAGATATTTAAAATGAATGTGAAGGATTTTTAGAATCAATAAAAATTCTTTGTCAAAAGAAAGCTTACTTTGATTGGCAACTGAGGAAGACTTAGAATCGACAGGTTCAAAATAAAAGTACGAAAAATGATTTGTCAAATATTTAATTATGATATAAGAAAATCAAAGTGTTGAGATGAGTGAATTGCAAAGATACACCAAAAGACAATAGAGTTAGTGTATTATTGTTTAGAGTTCCAAGTTGTTTTAATTGTGAAACAATGTGATAGTACACTATTAGTGACCATATTTTTCATATTATATCCTAGAGATCGAAATATAATAAAAACAAGTTGTTTTGGCATGACCAACCATTATATTATATTTGTAAAGCAAATGTAATATATATTATTTGTGTCCCTGTCTGAACCGTATCTTATATATCAAATATAAATACTATGTAATATATATTAATTGTTACGCATTTTTACTATATGTAATTGGTCACTACTTTTAAATAAATATTATTTTAGTAATTTACTATACTATGTAAAATAACTTATATTTATAATGTAATATAGATTACAAAATACCGCAATGAAGTTATTATATTTACAAAATATTTTAGTATTATGATTTTGTAAAAGAAATCACTATTAGTTATAATGTTTAAATGTAAGTTGTAAATAAAGGTGTACAAAAGTATTTGTAAAATATTTTATAAATATACAACACTTAATGGGTCGATTCTATGTGATTACTTATTTTCATTTTGAAACCATATAATGTTATGAATATATTTACAATTTGTTGTAAATAAGTGAAAACGGAGACTATTCTTATATATTACAATGTTCCCCTAACCCAACTTAGTGGATGACTACCATATTATTCTTATATGGTTATTTTCTTGCCAGAGCGTTACGGTACATAGTTACCACAAAACATGTGATAGACAATTATTTATATAATTTTATTCGTCCCTCTAATTATTGTTTTATGAAAATATTTCTTCTCTTTTCAGTACAAAGTGTATATATAAAAATATAATTAAAATTTACTAAATAAGTATGATGACTTAATTTATATATTTTAACTAGTCATTATCATGGGTGGATATTGGTTAGTGCTGCCTTGTTTAAGCATAGGTGATCAGTCCATGCCTAACTAAGGCTAGGCTATTCAATACCTGCCCCTGACAATAACCCTAGTACCTAAAAATAATATTAACACTTCTGTTATTAATTTATTATTAATAATAAAACTAATATTAATTATCAATAATAAATAACTGAACGTAAACTTAAATGAAAGTATACTTCAACATAAATTATATATATATATATATATATATATATATATATATAAATTCTTTACCTCAATGGTTTAATAAGAATATAGTAATACTATTTTGTAATCCCTTATGTAAGTTTCCATATATAATTAATTTTATATAATGTTTTTCGATTGAAGATGTTAAAGCAATAATTATCACGAAAGGCTAGATTGATGTTGTAAGAATCATTAAGAGATACACTGAAATATGACAAGAATTTGTGTATCATTATCTTAACACACGATTTGTGTTAAGATGACTTTTATAAATATATAAATAATTAAATCCGTATATGATATATATAAACGAGATTAGTGTAAACTTTAAATTTTGTGAAAACGTTAATACAAGGTGATCGTGATCAAAGAAATGATTCAATGAAGTCGAAAACAAGCCTATTATGGTTCAAAACAAATGAAGTGCTTGTTGGGACTATTTTGAATATGATAGCTTCCATCCATCATATGGGATCTTGAAATGAATATGTAATGTGAGTAAGTCAAATAATTTGAACTTGATTAAAACAAGTTTTAATAAGAAAGTTCGGACATGGTCAAAATAGAAAATAGGTATGTCAAAGAAAAATTAAAATTTTCAAGAAATTCATTGACTCGATATCAAGGAGTTATTGTTTTGCAATAATGCGGTTTATAGTGCAAAGAAAAATGGAATGATATTTGAGTTTGGATAAAATAATAAATTGGAATGAAGCCCTCCAGTGGTCTTCATAAATCAAACGAACCACATGCTCAACGAACAAGAAATGAAATAGATCAATATTTGCTATTATGAAAGAAATCCTCATGATATGATGACATTTAGGGGAAGTAAAAACACGAAACTTAATTTATTATATGCAAAAGTCAGAATTTCAACGAAAGAAATATAATAACATTTATCTGGAATTTCATGTGATAACTGTTGTTAAGTGAAATTACCATGGAATGTTGAATAAAATGAAATAGGGAATTTGCAAAGGTATGTGACTCCTTTTGCAGGAATAATAATTATGACTCTGATTAAACTGTGCACCGATGGTTGTAAAATTTTGTTCCAACGTACCTCAGCGATATTCATGTCGTTTATAGGATCACTTGGCAAAGTGCTTCTTTTTTTATTAACAGTTCTTCTACTTACGGAATTAGCATTGAGGTTATCGTGCTCAATTTATATTTTCCAAAGGTCTTGCCTCGAAAGTTGTGTGTGATATACTTCGTCTTCTGTGGACTTATAATTAAAATTTCATGTGTTTTCTTGTACATTATCACAACTTTACATGCTGCTTACTTGCGTTAATAGTTTATGATAATGCTTTAGAAATTCTTTTGATGGCGTTTTAACTTAAAGGGTTTCCATTGTTTATTTTATCACACGAGCTACGAGACAGATGATCAAACGAAATAATGTTTGATATCGGAAAAGAGATTCCTAATAAAGAAATCTAGACACATATGCTTGTGCTTTATTCCTATTTGGCTTTTGGAATTTCTTATAGATATATATATCTATCACATATTTTACATGCTGAACTAAACATACCATCTATAAGATCATGTATTTAACAGATTCATATTTCAAAAAACCAGTCAGATATCTGGTCATAATACTATTTAGGGAAATCTTGTCACTCGTTTGACATATTATATACCCCGTCTTATCTGATTCGCGCCGGAGTGGTAACCTCAGTATATCTGGACAAACTGGAGAGTCTACTACACCATACCCAGTCTTGCCAGAGAAAATTTTCTATTTCCCATAAATAGTATCTCTTCCAGATTTTAAAAGTGCCTCTTTTATTAGGGCTTTTATCCAGAATCAAGGAAACTTGTATTTCCCGTAATATATCTTATTCTAGCCCAAGTAATATCAATAAGCAATAATTACTATTAAATCTTGCTTATTTATCATATCTTGAAATATTCTAATTACCATTCTTATGGTATATCAAAATCCATCATACTTTATTTACACAGTACTTAGCTTATCTCGAAGCTGATACTAAGGCATCTTTTCTTAAGTTCAAGTCTAAATGCTATCATGTGTGCTACCAGTTAATAGCAATCTCCTAACTCTTTTATATAAACTTAGGTATTATTATCACAACACCTATTGGCTTAAAGTAGTGGCTCTGATACCACCTTCTGTCACGTCCCCCGACCCACCCTGGACGGAATCGGGAGTCGCGAACAGCCCAGTAGTACCGGTGATTATTTTGAAAAATATTACAGCGGAAATTTCATCAGGACCGTGAGTTAGGAAAAATATCAGAGTTTAGAAAACACCGGATTTTATTTATTAAATAGATGGGATAAACCCATGTTTTACAATGGTAGCTTTAATAAAGATAAATTTTATTACATAAAACAATATTTCTTAATTTGATTTAATTAATAAATAAGCCACTTCTTGATGCCTTTCAGTGCCATATCCATCTCTTAATCCAATCTACTGTAATTACCTGAAACGCGTTTTAAAAAAGGTTTTGTCAGCGGGAAATACTGAGTGAATCATTCATTTTACTAAAACGACCTGTTTGTTATAATTTACAGTATTAAGAGCGATTACAATGTCTCTATCGTTTGAATTAACTGACCCAGTTGTCACTTGACCGGACTTGTGACTGTGGACATATCACTTGATGGGTCCTTTCACCCACAAGTGATAAATAATTAGTACTATGTGCACATCCCCCCACATACTGGCAGTAATTTCAGATTACATAGACTTAATCCTTGTAATTATAATCTTTGAAAATAAACATGCTTTTGGAAAGAAATTTGATAAAAAGAGAATGACTCACATTATAAGCATGCAGATTCATACGGCCAAAGTTTAGTCTACAGATAAGCCTTGATATATTGCAGATTTATACAGGCAGAGCTTAGCCTATTGATTTAGCCTTGTAACCTAGTGCACACGAACTAGGTAGATAACTTAATACAGCAATTACGACAACTCACGATATTAAAACCCTCACAACGAATGACAAAGTGCAATCACTTAAACATCCATCGGATTCACAACGAATGACAAAGTATTCCCCAAATTCGGGTGGTACTCAAACATCCTGTCGGAATCACGACTAATGACAAAGGATAGCGCTTAAACATCCGGTCGGATAGTTTCAATCAATCGGACATTGAATCGTAGCAGCGATCGAGTTAATACCCGGCATCGGAGCAGCACCCTGCTATACTAATTAGTGATTTGGAGACTGTTTCGGCTATAACTCGGAGTATAATTGGAATTTGATTGTCGAACGAATGCACAATTGCAAGTCCCACTGCTGCCTGTTATATACTCCAAACTGGCTCCCCCCTCGAGTCGCGGAAGGCACCGGGGTCACCTCCGCGTATCGCGGCGAGGGTCGGCCCAGCCTAGGCCTGCCACGTCTCTTGTATAGCCTTGGTGAGTCGACGAAATATTAATTTTCGATTTCTACAGCGAGATATGAAGATAATCGTCAAGTGGGGAATACCCCCCCCCCCCTGAATTTTAGGGGCCCTGATCCTAATTTTGATTGTTCTGAAAACTTCAGGATTTGTGTAGGATTACTTAGGGGTCTTAACTAGGGTTTCCATGTGAAAAATATAATAATAAATAATAATTTTTGTGAGAGTTGTTATGGTTTGGGTCAACAAGGAAATAAAATGGTGAAAAGAGAATGGACCCACTTTGTGACTTTTAGGGTTCAACTAGAAAACCTCCTGGTAGAATTTTGGGTATAACTTCTGAGCTATATATAAAAATATATATAAATATATAATTATAAATGTGTTAAGTATAGTACCCCTAATTCAACCTTGTCCCGATGTCCGAGACAGAACCCCAACAACTTAGTCGGGCAGAGCCCTGACATATGTTATGAGGCTCAGATCAATCAGAAAAGGGTAGCGGTGATCGGGAGTTAAAACACTTAAAATAGGACAGGGCTTTATTATTATTTAAGGGAAAGAAAAAGTGTATAGCACAGATCTGAGGGGAAGGATTTGAACATTTAGAGGTGGAATGCCTCTTTCTATTTATACTACTTTCGGAGTGCATACGTTAAGGTCCCTTTTGAATTACAAATAGACACGTATCTGTCTATTCATTTGATAGACATACACGTTCATATGCTATTAATGAATCAATTGAAGTTGATAATATACACGTACATCATTCTTATTTGATTGTTAGTTATAGATTATTTTATATATTTATTATTTATATATTATAATTAATTCAACTACTTCACTTATTTGGCATGTATAACTTTTAAAATAGAGTAAAATGCACGGATAGTCCCTGTGGTTTGGTAAAATTTCACCCTTAGTCCCCAACTTTTGGAAATTACACCCTTGCTCCCTGTGGTTTGACAGTTTGTTACGCGGATAGTCCCTGGAGTGGATGAGGGTTAGTTTTCTCAGTTAAGTTGGTGTGAAATGACTATAATACCCTTAATATAAAATAAAATAAACAAATCAAGTATTTAAATATATAAAACATATATGTATGTATATACACACACTTACTGAACAAATCTGGATTACCAAATCTCACAAAACAACCATCCTTTTTAGTTTTCACACAACAAACATGCAACTTCTTGTTTTCAATTATCAATCAACACAATGGAACACTTCTTTTTCTTCTATTTTTATTTCTGCAACACGGACAAAAACAAACAATATCAAATCTTAACCAAATCACTGAAGAAGATAAAGTGCAACTCAGATTCAGATCTGAAACCTCGAGTTCAATCAGATTTCTTCATCATTAACAAACTATTTCAGGTTCAACAACAAATCAGATTTCGTGTTCTTCTTTCTTCTGAAACCTGCAACAACAATTCAAATTTCATGTACACCACACTTCATCTTCTGAAACCTACGGACTCCGGTCGCGAGATCCAGATATCATAACTGTTCAAAACGCCCATCAGAAACCTAGGTACAGGTAACAACCATCCAAAATACTGCAATTCGAGTCAATCACAGAGCACCCCCCCCCCAATCGTGTACCTCCATAACCCCCAATCGTAGTCGTTTCACACGGTAAAACAATTTGCCCTGATTTAATTAAACCCCAATAAACCCTAAATTCTGACAAATTTTCGTAGAACCTGTATCAAATTGTATAAAATTTGAAATTTGCAGGTGCTGCGAGCTTCATCTTGAAATCTGTTTCAGATTATTTGTACGATCGGTGGTGGAGGGTGGTGGGGTTGGTGAAGGCGACAGGGTGAGGTGGATAGGGGTGGTTGATTTGGGGATGGGTGGTTGATGGTGGAGGCGGGTATGGGTTTAGGAGGCGGAGGTGTGGTGGTGGAAGGGGATGGCGGTGGTGGGGAGTGGTGATGGCGGCAGTGGAGGTGACGGTGGTGGTGGTTTTTAGTGAGAGAGAGAGAGAGAGAGAGAGAGAGAGAGAGAGAGAGAGTAGAAAGAGAGATACATATTGTTCAGTAAGTGTGTGTATATACATATATATATATGTTTTATATATTTAAATACTTGATTTGTTTATTTTATTTTATATTAAGGGTATTATAGTCATTTCACACCAACTTAACTGAGAAAACTAACCCCCATCCACTCCAGGGACTATCCGTGTAACAAACTGTCAAACCACAGGGAGCAAGGGTGTAATTTCCAAAAGTTGGGGACTAAGGGTGAAATTTTACCAAGCCACAGGGACTATCCGTGCATTTTACTCTTTAAAATATAACGTTTTATAAAATAATAAATATGTCTTTAGAACAAGAATATTTTTGTCTACATTTGGGTCTAAGTTTTATTAAAAATAGAGTAGGTTCAAATACAATGTATTTATAATTTAACTATTATACGGTCACTAGGCCCGTCTAAATACTTCATATTTCTAACAGTCGACTTACCCGTAATCTACCCGTTTACTAATATAAGTTTTTATAGACTTTTATTTTAATAGAAAGGTCACCTATATTTAGGCCAATAATATTTCAATCAACTTTATAGAATAGTGTTTAAAACGATTTGGGTTGAATATTTGTTTATAAATATAAACTAGTTACTAGTTACTAGTGGTAAATAAATTTAACCAAACTTATAAAAATAGGGATGTTACAACTTCCTACACCATGTCAAGTAAGTATCCATATATGTGCATATACAAATGTTTAATAAAATTAGAATATGAATACTTATCTGTGTGTTATGCTTGTAGGCGCTGGTAAATCCTCAAAGTCTGCTTCCAGATTCAGTGTGGCTGATCTCCAGGACATTGCATCCCCACGGTCCCTTAAGAAGGAGCTGGCTGCATGTGATAACTCGTATTTCAGAACTCTTACTTGTACTGCGATGTAACGTATGTGAACTTTATGTGATTATTTGATATGTTGGTTTTAATGAATGATTATAAGTTGCATGTTATGTGTTATGTGTTATGTGTAATTGTATTATGAGTAGGAATATAACATCTCTTGGTCGCACAACACTACCCGATCTCACAACATCCTTGGGCCGCACACAATAAATCCAATCGCACAACCCTCTCGGCCCACACTATTATTCGAACGGTTAACCCAAAGGGGCAACCCATGTTGGGTTCGTCCCAATCCCCTTATACGTTTAGCAACATGAGGGTTTATCATAATCCTCATAACTCACAAAACACTCAACCACACAAACCCTATTCTCTCTTTCTCTTCTTCGAAGACCGACAGCGACATCTTCCTTCTCGAAGACTTTCTTGTTTGAAACAACCTTTGTTCTACCTTCTAACCGGTTAGTATTTTACTATTGTCTGTATGTTAGATGATGTTGTGGTCTATATGATTCTACATAATGATTCAAGGATGTTTTGTGATTTATTATATTGTAAATCGATGAGGTTTAGTGTTCTTGCAAATCGGCTCACATATGTAGGGTGATTAGATCAATATAGGGTTTGATAATCGTATGATGTTAATGGTAATCTAGAACCAAATGGATGCAATCGGCTGTTGTGTTTTGGGTTCGGATTAATTGCATGATTTGGTGTAAAGTATTGTATGATGAAAATTGAAAACATAAATCTGATCGCTTTATGATATGAGTTATTGTTCATGCTTGAAGGTGATTAGGGTTCATATGAATTAGAGGATAAAACTTTAGTTTGATCGATCAACACCCAAGTTGGAAACTGTTTGATTGTTGACCGATTTAATGCATAATGGAAACTGTCAATTTGCTGTAATTGATCGCATAATTTTAGGGAATTAGTTAAATGATCGCACAAACTTGTTTGACCGCACAAGATCAGTCGCACAAGTGCCTGATCGCACAAGATTCACCGCACAAGCTAGGTACAACTAAACTAAGCACATAGTACAATCTGGAACTGCATGACCACACAATATATTGTGGATCGCACAAGATAGTGCTGATCGCACAATATATTGGGCCGCACAATATATCAAGTTATGTTATGTTGTTGGGCCGAACAGACCAAAAACCCAATCGCACAAGTTATACTGAATCGCACAAGTATATTTGGACCGCACATGATAAGTGTTTGTTTAAATGTTTGGGCCGCATAAGTTTTGGACTTGATCGCACAACCCATTGTGGATCGCACAAGTTGTGCTGATCGCACAATAGGTTGGGCCGGGTGTTTCATTGGGCTTTATGTACCTGATCGCACAATGATATTGGGCTCGTACATTGCATCAGCCCAAATTATTGAATCTCACTAGTTGGACTTTGTGTATGGTTAACTGATTTCATTTAACATGTGAAATGTGTGTGTATGCCATGACCGTTATGTGTTCGTGACTTGCTAGTTCTGTGTAAACATGCGTGCACTACTTGAACCTAGACCTGACTTGTATGGTAACCATGTTAGGACGTGGTTGACCACTAGCACCTCGATTGACCTTTTTGTGTATCTGCCAAGCTAACCTAAGGTGAGTTCACACTTTCTACAAGGCGTGGGATTCCCAGTGGTTTGGGAATGGGTTAAAGTATACAAAGGAAACCTGTGTATTCTCCTTGGGTAGAATACATACTCCCACCCTCTTTGTTGAAGGGTGACAACATTGAAACCTGCGTGATCTTCTTGACACGTACTCCCACCCTCTCAACTGAAGGGTGACAACATTAACACTAGACAAAACTCTATCGTTAAGTCCCTCATTTTATATCGACTTAATCGCCAGGCCAATGGTGAACGGGTCATTAGTTAAATAACGCTATTAGGTTTGACAAGCCTCACACCGTGCCGCAGAGGACGGGCGTAGACTAATGGACTTGGGCACTAGTCAATGATGATAGACATTGACGCAGGGCACATAAACATAACTATAGTCAGTAGTCGATATGGTAACGGGTCTAGTGGATTACATGGGGAAGCCCCCCTCTGATTATGGTTTGGGAAACAAGGAACTGGTTAAACTCGTGGTTTTTGAAACAACTTATGGTTTTTGGAACAACACTAAAATGGACAACCAACTGTGAACTCATTCAACTTGGTTGTTGATTCGTTACTATATGCCTTGCAGGTCGTTAGGTGCTTAGATGGTGCTTGCTCAGGAGGAAAAGGTCGTTGTGGGACATGGACCGTTGAGTTCCATGTTAAACTTATGAACTTTTAAACTTTATTATGGTTTTGATCTTAATGCTTCCGCTGATGACTTAATCTTTGTTGAATTGTTTTGACACCAATTATATTGTTTGGTTTAGACTTTTATTTATTTAATTACATTGTTCAATATGATTGGTGGCTGGATCCTGGTCAGTCACGCCACCTGCGGTGATACTCTGCTTGTGGAATTTGGGGGTGTGACATATTGGTATCAGAGTCATTGGTTATAGAGAACTTGGTTTTAAAAAGGGAAAAGCTTTTTGACAAAACCAGACTATAACCTGTACAGTGCTCAACGATCCACAACGACACTTCGCTCCACGTGCAAGACTCAATACAATAGGTGATATGGTTTATATTTGTATTGCCTGCCTGTTAGTTTACATAGTGCATTGTTCATGGTATGCTTAGTTAACGTAACAACTGTTGTTTGAAACCCTGTGTGCTTACTCTCTTCTGTCACCCCGTCCTTTTTACACCTCTACGCCACCATTCTTACTTGTGTTTCTTTTGATATGAAGATCATGAGTGGACGTCTCAACTTGACTCAAGCCCAGCTAACGGCTCTAATCAACGAACGAGTTGCTGAGGCTCTCGCAGCAGCTCAAGCAGGAGGTACAACCTGCTATTCGACCTATCCTAGGATGTTTAGATCCTACTCTCGTGAACCTATTCTTGTGCTTAACTTTATCCTTTCTTTCTCGCGCAACAGGTCAGCATGCTTAGCCTCCCGTGTGTACGTTCAAGACCTTTATGGACTGTCGACCTAGTACCTTCAGTGGTACGGAAGGAGCTGTAGGTCTTCTCCACTGGTTCGAGAAGATCGAATCTGTTTTCGAAATGTGTGAGTGCCCTGTTGCCAGTAGGGTAAAGTTTGCTACAGGAACACTTGAAGGCGATGCGTTAACTTGGTGGAACACACAGGTGCAAATGCTAGGGCTGGCAGCTGCTAATGCCACCCCATGGAACGACTTTAAGGATCTGATCAAAGAAGAGTATTGTCATCGTGATGACATACACAAGCTAGAGGTGGAATTTTACAATCTGAAGATGACGGGGTCTGAGATCGAAGAGTATACTAAGAGATAAAACGAATTAGCTGCATTGTGTCCTACCATGGTGGATCCTCCCTGCAAACGTATTGAGCTTTATCTCAAGGGTTTAGTACCAGAAATCCTAAGCATGGTAACTGCGGCGAACCTCCCCACAATCCAGCAGGTCATACGACTATCCTACCGTCTCACTGATCAGGCAGTCGAGTAGAACAGGTTGCCAAAGCGTATTAGTTCTACCACTACTTCTGATGCTCCTAGCGACAACAAGCGCAAATAGGATGGTAATTCAAGCAAGGGTTCAACTTCTGTTTAGTCTCAGTCTCAGCAGAGAAGGACTGACGACTACAATAGCCCCAGTCAACAGTCTTCTGGTAATCAAGGTCAGGGTGGGTACAAGGGAAATCACCCTAAGTGCAATCGATGTAACATACACCACAGCGGGCCGTGTAGCAAGAACAACTGTCAAAGATGCAACAAACCAGGTCATGCAGCAAAAGATTGCAGGAGTCTTTATCCTGCGAATCAGAGGCGACAGCAACAGCAGCAGACTCCGCAGAACCAGCCCCAACAGCAGCAGAGGGGTAGCAATAAAGGGTGTTTCCAGTGTAGTGCTGAGGGCCACTTTAAGAGAGACTGCCCCCAGCTGAACCAGAATTAGAACAACAACAATCAAGGGAATGGAAACAACAATGGGGGTAACAATGATGGAAATGGCGCAAGGGGACGTGCTTTTGTGATTGGTCAGGGTGATGCGAGAAACGACCCCAACGTCGTGACCGGTAAGTTCCTACTGGATGATTTCTTTGTTTCAGTTCTTTTTTATTCGGGTGCCGATACTATTTACGTGTCCATAAGAGTTAGTCAGATGCTTAAGCGTACCCCAATTCCCTTGAACACCAAGCATGTTGTAGAACTAGCTAATGGTAAAAGTCTTGAGGCTACACATATAGTTAAGGGTTGTAATCTCGTTCTAGCTGGTCAGACCTTCTCTATCGACCTTATTCCCATCGTTCTTGGTAGCTTCGACGTTGTCATTGGGGTGGATTGGTTATCTTAACATCGATCGGAAATACTCTGCAAGGAGAAAATTGTCCGCATCCCTTGATCTGGTGAGGAACCCCTTGTGATTCGTGGTGACAAGAGTGGTGCTGTCGTGGGCATCATCTCTTTCCTTAAGGCCCAGAAGTGTTTGCGAAAGGGCCGCATTACTATTCTAGCCCTCGTTGCTGACACCTCAATGAAAGAGAAGAAGATAGAAGACATTCCGATCATCTGTAACTTTCCTGAGGTATTCCCTGAGGAATTACCTTGTCTTCCGCCTCATCGTCAAGTCGAGTTTCAAATCGAGCTAGCTCCTGGAGCAGCACCAATAGCTCGTGCACCTTATCGCTTAGCCCCATCTGAATTAGAAGAATTATCAGTGCAACTACAAGAGCTTTTAGACATGGGATTAATTCGTCCTAGCTCTTCGCCCTGTGGAGCTCCAGTCCTGTTTGTGAAGAAGAAAGACGGTACCTTTCGAATGTGCATTGACTATCGCGAACTCAACAAGGTGACCGTGAAGAACCGTTATCCTCTTCCACGTATTGATGACATGTTCGACCAGTTGCAAGGGTCGAGCTTCCACTCTAAGATTGATCTGAGATCGGGCTATCATCAGCTGAGAGTCCGAGACGAGGACATCTCCAAGACAGCATTCAGGACTCGTTACGGACACTACGAGTTCCTGGTTATGCCTTTCGGGCTGACAAACGCACCTGCGGTGTTCATGGATCTTATGAACCGAGTGTGCAAACCTTACTTGGATAAGTTTGTTATTATTTTCATCGACGACATTCTGATCTATTCCAAGAGTCAAGAGGAACACGAGCGTCATCTACGACTCATTCTGTAACTTCTTCGAGCAGAACAACTTTATGCTAAGTTTTCAAAATGTGACTTCTGGCTTCGTGAAGTCCATTTCCTAGGCCACGTGGTTAATGAGGATGGGATTCATATTGATCCATCCAAGGTTGACTCAATCAGGAATTGGCCCGCACCTCGAACACCCACTAAAATCCGTCAATTCTTGGGTTTGGCAGGTTACTACAGAAGATTTATCAAGGATTTCTTCAAAGATTGCGCAACCTCTTACTGTCCTTACTCAGAAGGGTGTCACCTACCATTGGGGTGATGCTCAGCAATTCACATTTCAACAGCTGAAGTTGAAACTTTGTAGCGCACATACTCTCTCGCTACCTGAAGGTACAGACGATTTTGTGGTTTATTGTGACGCATCAATCCAAGGACTTGGTTGTGTGTTGATCCAACGTGAGAAAGTCATAGCTTACGCATCACGCCAGCTCAAGGTTCACGAAAAGAACTACACTACTCACGACTTGGAGTTGGGAGCAATGGTGTTTGCGCTCAAGATATGGAGACATTACTTGTACGGTACCAAGTGCACCATTTACACCGATCACAAGAGTCTCCAGCATATCTTCGATCAAAAGGAGTTGAACATGCGACAATCAAGTATCATCCAGGCAAAGCCAATGTTGTGGCCGACGCCCTCAGTCGAAAGGAAACCAAACTAAGCGTGTACGTGCGTTACCGCTTACCATTCACTCCAGTCTTCCCGCTCAAATTCGTGATGCTCAGGTTGAAGCTTTAAAGGAAAAGAACCTCTCAGCAGAGTCCCTGTGGGGCAGGGAAAAGAAACTCGAACGTAAGGAAGATGGTATTCATTACTTCATGGAACGTGTCAGGGTTCCACTCTTTGGAAACTTGCGGGAACTTATGATGGACGAAGCACACAAATCTCGCTACTCGGTGCATCCTGGTTCTGACAAGATGTACCAAGACCTCAAAACTCTGTACTGGTGGCCCCACATGAAAGCTAACATAGCGACCTATGTTAGTAAATGTTTGACCTGTGCTAGGGTCAAGGTCGAATACCAGAAGCCATCAGGCCTACTTCAGCAACCAGAGATACCGACATGGAAATGGGATCAAATTTCCATGGACTTTGTTACTGGCCTACCTAGATCTCAACGAGGAAACGATAACATTTGGGTAATAGTGGATCGACTGACCAAGTCTGCACACTTTCTAGCTATCAAGGAAACGGATTAGTTTTCTATGCTCGCAGACACCTACCTGAAGGAAGTGGTCGCGAGGCACGGGGTGCCAACTTCCATCATTTCTGATCGTGATCCACGTTTTGCATCTGAATTGTGGCAGGCGATGCACAAATCCTTTGGCTCACGTCTAGACATGAGCACATCTTATCATCCACAGACGGATGGACAGACTGAACGCACCATCCAAACTTTTGAAGACATGCTTCGAGCATGTGTAATCGACTTTGGTAACGGCTGGGAAAGACACCTACCTTTGGTGGAGTTTTCGTATAACAATAGTTACCACACCAGCATCCAGGCTGCTCCGTTCGAGGCATTGTACGGACGGAAATGCCAATCACATCTGTGTTGGGCAGAAGTTGGCGATAGCCAAATCACTGGCCCAGAACTCGTCGTAGACACGACGGAAAAGATTGACTGCTCCGTTCGAGGCATTGTACGGATGGAAATGCCAATCACATCTGTGTTGGGCAAAAGTTGGCGATAGCCAAATCACTGGCCCAGAACTCGTCGTATACACGATGGAAAAGATTGCCCAAATACGACAACGAATGGCGGCAGCTTGTGACCGTCAGAAAACCTTATGAGCTAACCTATGCAGTTAATATCGGTGATATATTGGTTCCCTGGTGAGATATCAGTGCAAGATATTTGTTAGAGTTCCGGTACCGATATTATCGGCAATGTTCACAAATATTGGACCAATATATCACCGATTTTCCGATATCAGTACCTTTCTTCTTAGTTCTACCATTTGTCTTTCTTTTTATTGCTGCTATTACTATTTTAAGTCTTAGTTGTTAATTTCTAGTGTTAAATGTTGGTGTTTTAAGTCTTAATCAGTTCCTAGTTGCTGCGATTGTTGGTGTTTTGCAAGTTGCAAAAGGTTAATTTGTTAACGGTAGGTACGTATACTGAATTGTTTGTGTTAAATTGCTGTATATATATATATAAATTCAGCATGATATTAAAATTGCCGATATCTCACCACGATTATCGATATTTCAAATATCGGTCCTTGACCTATATCCGATTTTTACCACACAGGGTGTAAGGAGTGGTTAATCAGTTGAGAGTGGTAAACTTAAAAATCAACCAATGAGAGTGTGCCACGTCATTCAGTGAAAAGTGTTTAAACTATGCT